>QGSO01000144.1:2349198-2373320 GCA_011037825.1 Carya cathayensis
TATCCACAATTATAATATTTTCAGAGCTCATTAAATTATTATAATTGTGCTACTTTAAAAACAAGCTTATCTAATACTTTGAAATTCGATGGATAAGATCCAGAAAAACGCCATCGAGGTACAACGCTTAGGATAAAACTGTTCATGATTTTACAGCTGTCGGTGAATAACAAATTACGTGATTTACGGAAAAGATAATCTATACGCGTGATTCCAGATGAGGGTAAAGACGAGAGAGATGTGATTGCTGTCGGGAAAAAAATCCAAAACTGATAATTTTAGCGTGCTGTTACAATTTTATCTCGGATCAAGTGACAATCCACCTCAATGTGTTTTGTCCTTTCATGAAAAATAGGGTTGGCTGCTATGTACAAGGAAGCTTGGTTGTCACAAAACAAGTCAGCAGCATGTGGATGAGGGATAGACAAATCGGTGAATAATTGTCTAAGCCAAATAAATTCAGTAGTAATAGAGGCTATGGCACGGTACTCTGCCTCAGCAGAAGATCTTGATACTACTGTCTACTTCTTTGATCTCCAAGAAATGAGGGAATGGCCTAAAAGAATGCAATAACCAGTCACTGATTTTTTGGTATTAGGGCAAGATGCCCAATCTGAATCACAGTAGCCTCTTAGGTAAATGGAAGAAGATGAAGACAGAAGGATCCCTTGGCCAGGTGAGTTTTTAAGGTATCTTAATACCTTGTGGGCTGCAGTAAGGTGGGAGGTGGAAGGATGATCCATTAACTGACTAAGAACCTGTGTTGGGTAGCTAATGTCTGGTCTTGTAGTTGTAAGTTAAAGGAGACGACCAATTAGCTGTCTGTAGGGAGTAGGATCTGTTAAAGGTGTGCCACAAGACTTGCTGAGTTTATGGTTTTGGTCTATTGGAATTTTTAATGGTTTGGAGGCCAACATACCTGAATCAGCAAGAACATCTAAAACATATTTTCTTTGGCAAAGGTGAATGCCAGTAGGGGATCGAGCAACCTCTATGCCTAAAAAGTATCTTAGACATCCAAGGTCTTTAATTCTGAATTGGTTGTTCAAAAAAATCTCAAGATCAGATATGGATTTGAGGGAATTGCTGGCAACTACTATGTCATTGACATAGACTAGTAGTGCAGTGAATGTGGTGGCAGTAATGTATGTGAAGAGGCTGTAATCAGCCTTTGATTGGGTAAAACCAAAGGAGATTAGAGATGCTGAGAACTTGTCATACCATTGACGTGAGGCCTATTTGAGGCCATAAAGGCTTCTGAGCAATTTGCATACTTGACTTGGAGATCCCTTTGTGTAACCTGGTGGCTTCCTCATGTAGATTTCTTCTTTGAGCTCACCATTAAGAAATGCATTGTTGACATCAAATTGTTGAAGATGCCAACCCTTAATGGCAGCTAAGGCTAGAATAGTTCTAACAGTAACTATTTTCACTACTGATGAAAAAGTCTCATGGTAATCTACCCCTTCCTGCTGGGTGAAACCTTTGGCAACCAATCTTGCCTTCTTTCTCTCAACAGTGCCATTAGAATGGTATTTTGTTTTGAAAACATACTTGCAATCAATTGGTGATTTTCCAGGGGGTAAGTCAGTGAGTATCCAGGTTTGGTTAAGTTCTAAAGCCTCAAGTTCAGTTTACACCAGTCAGGGTCCTTGGCAGCTTGTTTGTAAGTTTGTGGATCATGATGAGATGAAATGGTGGTAGAAAATAATGAAAGGGCAGGAGATAAATGCTTATATGAAATGGAAGAAGATATGGGAAAAGAAATACCTGATGGAGAAGATGCCATATCCACTGATTGGGAGAGTGAGATAGAACTAACTTTCTGGCAATGAAAGTCTTGTAGGTATTGTGGGGCTCTTCTAGTACGAGTAGATCTCCTGAGAATAGGTTGGGATGGAGAATCTGAAATGTGTGATATGGGAGAAGTAGGAGAAGACATTGAGGAAGGAGAAGAGGGAGGTGTTGGTAAGCAATTTTCTGAAGGAGGAGACAGATTAGTAGAAGTGGGAAGTGATATGGGAGAAGTAGGAGAAGGCATTGAGGAAGGAGAAGAGGGAGGTGTTGGTAAGCAATTTTCTGAAAGAGGAGACAGATTAGTAGAAGTGGGAAGTGATATGGGAGAAGTAGGAGAAGGCATTGAGGAAGGAGAAGAGGGAGGTGTTGGTAAACAATTTTCTGAAGTGGAAGACAGATTAGTAGAAGTAGGAGGTGATATGAGAGAAGCAGTAGAAGGCATTGAGGAAGGAGAAATGTAAGAGGTAGAAGAAGGTGATGAATGGGAGGTAAGATGAAAAGGGAAAACATATTCATGGAAAGTAACATCTCTAGAGATGAAAACTGTCTTAGAATTGATGTCAAGCAATTTATACCCTTTGACCCCAAAGGGGTAACCAAGAAAGACACATTGTCTTCCATGAGGGTCAAACTTGGTTCTATGTTGAGATAGAGTAGAGGCAAAATACAGGCAACCAAAAATTCTTAGGTGAGAATAGGTGGGAGCTGTGTTGAAAAGAATCTCAAAAGGGGTTTTGTTGGAAAGTAAGGGGCTGAGAATTCGATTGATTAGATATGTGGCAGTGAGAATGCAGTCAGTCCAGTAGATGTTGGGAAGGTTAGATTGCATTTTGAGAGATCGAGCTATGTTTAAAATATGTTAGTGCTTTCTTTTAGCAACCCCATTTTGTTGGGGGGTTGCCACACAAGTCCTATGGTGAATGATGCCTTTTTTATTAAAGAAATCATTCATTTGAAACTCAAGACCATTGTCACTTCTAAGAATTTTGACTTTTGTTTGAAATTGGGTTTCTACTAAATTGCAAAAGGCTTCAATACATGATCTAGTGTGAGATTTAGCTTTAAGCAAGTAGGTCTAGGTGCTCCTAGAAAAATCATCTACAATGGTTAAAAAATATTTTGTGCCATCATATGCTTCAACTGAGTTGGGGCACCATATGTCACAGTGTATAAGTTCAAAAATGCTTTTGGTTTTATGAGTATTATCAGGAAATGGGAGCCTATGATGTTTGGCAATCAGGCACACATGACATGGATGAGTATTAGAGATAGTAAAGATGTGATTCTTGATAGAGGAATCTGGTATTATATTTAATCTTGAAATGGGAGTATGTCCCAGTCTACAATGCTAGAGATCAGAAACTTGATCAACATCTTTCAAAACAGCAGAAACAGAGATGGTTTTATGTAAAGAAAAAGAAAAATGGTCAAGAAGTGCTGATGGAGACACTGGTTCAGCAAGCAATTGGTAAAGACCGTCTTTTATCTCACCCATGCCAATCGTGGTCCATGACAAAAGGTCCTGAAGAAAACAGAATTATGATAAAAAAACAAAATAACAAGAAAGTGAAGAGGTTAGCTGTTTTGCTGAGATTAAGTTGAAGGTAAAAGAGGGAACACATAGGACATTGTGCATAATTAAGTTGGGAGTGAGATGAATAGTGCCAATATGAGTGGTAGGTGCAGTGTGACCATTTGGTAATTTGACTTTGAAAGAAACATAAGAGGTGATGGATGAAAAAAATGAGGTGTTACAGATCATATGATTTGTAGCACCAGTGTCAATAATCCATGGTGAGTGTGTGTTTGTGTGAGATGTTTGAATGGATGAAGTGAAACAACAAAAAAAATTACCATTCATGGTGGAAGAAGAAGAACATTATGCTTGGACATGGTTGACTGAATGAGGAGCAATAGAGACTTCCTTTGATGGCAATAGTGAGATTAGTTGCTGGTATTGGTCTTTGGTGAGGGTGAAGTTATTAATGGATGGATTCTCTGGTTCAAGTGAGGTCATATTGGCAGATGAAAAGCTAAGTTGTTTGGGTTTGCCATGAAGTTTATGCCCAGGTGGATAACCATGCACTTTGTAGCATTTATCTGCTAGATGGCCTGTCATCTGACAGTGAATGCAAATGGGGGCTTGGGCATTTCCTGCTTTGAAGCAGTTGTCCAGGGTATGTCCTTGTATTTTGCAATGGGTGCAAAAGGGCCTATCTCGTTTGAAAGGCTGAAGTGGTTTGGAAAAAGGCTTATATGCTTTGTATGGCTGCTGAACAATAAGGGCCATTGAATTAGGTGAAGGGGTACCTTTAAGCACAAGATGCTACATCTCTTGCTACTGAACCATGGAAAATATTTTGTTTATGGGAGGCAAGGGATCTAGTAGCATAATCTGGTTACGGGTGGCACTAAAAGACTCATTTAAACCCATAAGAAATTGTATGACACAATCTCTTTGGTATCTATCATGTAAGACAGCAAGTTTGCCACAATTACAATCAGGCATTGGATCAAATATGAGGAGTTCATCCCAAATAGTTTTAAGTTTGCCAAAATAAACACTTACTGAATTAGTGTCTTGGTGCAAACCTATGAGAGACTTTTTGAGTTGGAAGATTTTATGCCCATTTTGCTGAGTGAAACGTTCTTTTAGTTCTCCCCATATTTGTTTTGCATCATCCACCAATGCAATACTGGATTTGAGAGTGGCGTTAATGGAGTTGTGGAGCCAGGAGACCACTAAGTCATTGCATCTCTCCCAAGCATCATTGAGTGGGTCAGCAGGGTCTTTTGGTTTGGTTAAGGTTCCATTGATGAAACCAAGCTTGTTCTTGGCACGAAGAGCTCTACACATAGCTATTGACCAGGTTGTATAATTCTATGAGGTGAGAAGGTCAGGGACCAAGGGAATGGAGGGATTGTCCCCATGATCTAGGTGGTAAGGGTTGATAACATTTGCAAAATCCAAAAAAAATGATGCAGGTTTTTCAGTAGCCATAGCAGAAGTTTCTCACTCTGTGGCTCTTGATACCATGTAAGAATAAGCAGAGAATAAGAAAATAACAGAGAAGAAGGAAAAGTAACAGAGAGAGAATGTGTGGAGGAAAAGTTAATCCTGCTATTTCATCGTGTATTGGCTGTACATGGTGTTGTTGCTTTATACTACAAGAGGGAAAACAAATCCTAACTAACGAAGGAATATTCTGGACAGCTATACAATGAAATTACATAAGGGTACATTACATATCAGCTAAGGGAAGGACATTCTAGTAAATGGACAGATAAATTATTACAAACAACTTGTTTATCAGCTGATGATTGAGTCTTCATATCAGCACCATCTATGCTGCCACGAGGAGCAGATTCTTCATCATGTGGAGATGTGGGGACACTGATGTCATTCTGTATATATTGCTCTAATAATGAGGCTTGATGTGGTTCGTCATATTATAAAGTAGATTTAATAGATTAGATGAAACCATATCAACTTATAGAATTATTTTTATATAATTATTTTATAGATATAGTAGTACTGCTCCGTATAGAAAGCAAAAGCCAATGTTGTGTCATGTGTGCAAATTTTTAATATTTTTCCTCTGCTTTTTAGTTGTTTCCTCGGAAATATTGTTTTCTTAAAGATGGTAATTGAGGAGGCCTCTAATTATTTGGGTGACCTTGAGGATTGAGCTTCACGAAGAGTCAATAATCAAATAGTCATTTTATGAAGGGCAGTTTCATTTTGACATCGTTGGTTTACTAGATCCACTACAACAAGAATGGGTTTTTGCAACGAAAATTTGCAACAATTTTTTTTTTCATTGCTAAAATATATCCTTTTTGCAAATGCATACATGCATGCAGGGCGCTGGGTGAGGGGCCGCGTACCGGATGATTTCTTATATATGCTTATTTTCACGCTATTGCAGGTTTAAAATTCTTCACACTGAATGACTACTAGTACTACATCCTCGTCCAAGTTGTGTTTTATTTTACATAAGTAAACTTGCGAATTTCACTGGCCTTTCTAATTGTAGCTGCAATGTTTTCAAATTTTGCTTTTTCTATAAGCAATAGAAAGCTGAAAACATGTATGTATGATTGAATTTTTATGATTACAGTCGTAATTGGGTACATTTGCGTCTTTGGAACTGGGCCTTAAGGGGGTTCTCTTTTCCAATTCTTCATTCAAGATACAGCATATATTCCCAAGTGCCTCTATTTTGCATGTGGATGCCTGCCTTTTTAGGGGTTAAATGTATGTAGTTTTTGAGTGGTTTGTGGTGCTTTTTGTTGAATACTATATAGATCAACTTGTATGTCATCTGGAAGTGGAAAAATTCCTCTATTTCTCTTGCAAATTAATCTTTCGAAAAAGTCTTCGTTTATTGATATAGTTTTGGTGGGGATCATTAGTACGCACTCCTTCGATCGGTAAAAGGAAATCTAGTACTCCATCTGGTCCAACATGCTGCATGATGCATAATGTTCTAATGACTTTGTAGATCCCTTATTAGGTGGAATTTCAACAGTTATAGGTATTGAACATAGTGTCCATTAAAGCACTCATACAAGTTAAAGAATTCCATTATATATCCTTCTCGTTTTATTCTATTTACTTTAATTTCTCTTCATGCTTAAAGCAACATTAATATGATAGAAAGGAAGCTGGTTACGTTATTATATACTGACAGATTGAAGGCTGCATTCTTGTATACTGATGTTATCCTCTTTTATTTCTCACATGCTGTTTTGAGTTCAACGTGATGCGGAGTTGACTACACAAAATTAATAATTTCCACATAATTCCTTTTTTTTTTCCTCAAGAAGGAGATCATGGTCGGGCAGCTTTTACTTGAGCCAAACACGAGTCATGCCATCGTTGTTGACAACCTCAAAAAAGTACATCCAGGAAAGTAAGGATGGAAACCCTGAAAAATTTGCAGTGAGAGGCTTATCTCTTGCCTTACCTCGAGCGGAGTGCATTGACTTTCTCGCTCTTTTCTGCAGGATAACTCAACTTCTATTTTCTACTCCCAATTTTGTCGATGCAGGCGGTGGAAGAATCTCTAAAGAGTGTCCATCTTTTTAATGGAGGGGTCGGTGACAAAGACGCTGGAAAATATAGTGGAGGTATGAAGAGGAGGCTAATTTAGTACTTGTTGGGTTATGTGTGGAACTTGGTTTTGTGATCTGAAAAGCACCAGACAGATTGTTCTCTTGACTATCGCTCAACCTAGCGCTCGAGGAAGCTCATACAAATTGTTCGTTCGAGGTGCGCACGATAGTGGGCTCGAGTGAAGCACAACCTTAGTGTTCACTTGAGGTGCACTCGATGGTTGGCTCGAACAAATGTTTCACAAATTGTTAACTCATAGTCTGCTTGACACTCCTTTCGAGCAAAGAACCCTGCTTTTTATCACCTTAGGAATTTTCAAGCCATGGCCTATATATATGAATGTTATTTCATATGTTTGGTATTAGATTGAGAGAGGAAGAGGCAAGAGGCGTTTTGAGAGCATTTGAGAGAGAAAAATCCCTAGAGAGAGAGTTGAGACTTTTGAGTAGTGTTGCTCTTGTCACTCACTGTGTATTCATAATCTCCTCTAAATTAAAATCCCTGTAGCTTCACAAACGTAGGCAAGTTGCCGGACCATGTAAATTTTGTGTCATGTGATTGTGTGCTTGATTATTGTATTTCTGCATTTATTTTATTGTTGATCTCGCTATCATAGTTCCATTGGTGCATCGCATATTTTTCCAACAACTAGTATCAGAGATCCAAGGTTTTGGGGCTCAAGGTTGTAGGATGGTAGGAAAAGAGGTGAAGATTGGAATTGAGAAGTTCAATGAAATAAATTTTGGATACTGGAGGATCCATATCAATGATTATCTCATGAGAAGAAGCTCAATCTTCCTCTATTGGGACAAAAGTTGGAGAGCATTGACAATGTTGATTGGAATATGTTGGATTGATAGGTTCTAAGGGTTATTCAGCTCACCCTGTTCAGATTAGTGGTGCACAACGTTATTAAGGAGAGAACCACAATGGATCTCATGATGGCTTTGTCAGGTTTGTATGAAAAACCATAGGCAAATAACAAGGTGCATCTGATGAAAAAACTGCTCAATCTGAGAATAGCAGAAGGTACATCTGTTGTCCAATATTTGAATGATTTTAATACTATCACAAATCAATTGTTTTCAATCGAGATTGAGTTTGATGATGAGATTCGAGCCCTGATTTTGCTAGCATCATTGTTAAATAGTAGGGAGGTCATGAGAATGGTCGTAAGTAATTTTGCAGGAAAGATGAATTTGAAATATGACGATAGGCATTTTAAACTTTTTATTGCCCATTCAAATTTTTATAAAAGAAACTAATTAATAATAAACATCAACACACACACACACACACACACACACACACACACACAATACACTACATATTACATTGTTGTTTACATCACAATGCAAAACATCAACTTTATAAAAAAAAAGAAAGTGTGAAAAATCCAAAAGAAAAATAAGGTTGTGAAAACGAAGCACATATTAGAAATGCCTCCCATGATTGAGAGCCCTCATCCTGCAGGTTTGTAGGTAGCTCCATTGTCTTGAAGAATCTAATCAAATATGGATTGGCCTGTCATGACCACTAGCTTGAATCTCTCTATAATAACGCAATTTTATATGGATTTAGATTGCGACTGAAGCTTGTAGGTAGAAGTGAACCAAGGAAAATTAACCAACAATTATTAAAATTAACCAACAATTTTAAAAGTTCATATAGTATCAAATCAAAGTAGTAGTATCAAAGAAGTAAAGATAGAAATTAAAAATACAAAAAGGATCCCAAGTTTAAGTGAGTGGAGGCAATTGCTCCTATTTAAAATTTATAAACTTGGGATGATTGTTTAAGCAATTAAGTAATGTCTAGATTCAAAGATGGAAAAAATGAATGACAACGTAGTCCATAAAATTGAGCAATGATCATTACTTTAAATACCTTAATTGATGACTAGGGGAATGAGTACAAGATTATGCCCTCTTTCGCTCAAAAGCATATGTATCCAGTACCATAAAACCAATGAGAGCTATCACTAGTTCCTGAAGATGAAAGGTAGTATTTATTAAGGTTGGTGACTCAAATTCAATATGAAAACAAAATACAACATTCGATTTAAATATCCAAACATTTGCTATGTCAGTCTTCTCTCTTCCACTCTCTCAAGACAATGAGTGGAAAAGAAAAAAGAGGTGAAGTGCATAGAGTCCCAAGTACTAATACTGTAAGGGTGGTAGTCTTCCTAATTCAATGATTTGAATTGAGGAAGGTTTAGGATGGATTCTTTGAAATAAAAGTGGAAGCATTTTCAATTATTTGAGGAGGAAGATGAAAGTATAGTTGTGGATGTGGCTTCACTATCAGATTCTCTCAGAAAAGGTGAAAGAAGTCTGGTGGGTAAGTTGTGTTTTGAACCTATGGTGAATAAAGATGTAATATACAGTAAAATGTCCAAAGTATGGAGAGTGAGCAAGTCTTTCCAGTTTCAAGATATAAGTCCCAACTTGTTCGTGATAACCTTCAAGAATGAAACATATATATGGAGAAAGTGTATTCGGGAAAGCCTTGGTTGTTTGACAATAACATTTTTGCACTAAAAACATTTGATGGTTTGGTATCCCCTAAACACATAGTCTTCAAATCAGAGGCCTTCTAGATTCAGTTATATAACCTGCCGCTTGCGTGTATGAACAAAGAGATTGACAATCAGATTGGTTCTTCACTTGAAAATGTGCTCGACATTGATGTTAATGATGATGGCACGTGATGGGGACAGTTCTTGAGAATTAAGGTGGAGATTAGTTTGCATAAGCCTATTGCAAAGGGTAGAATGATTAAGGTACAAGAGTCAAGTATGTGAATTCCAATGAAATATGAGAAGCAGCCCAAACTATGTTCTAAATGTGGAAGAATCATGCATGATAGTCAAGTTTGTAAGGGTGTGAGCAATGAGAATGAGGAGGCTATTCAAGTTCAGTTTGGAGTGTGGCTACGTGCTAATTTAGTTTTCAAAAGAAAGCAAGCTGATTGATATAGTAAAGATGGACAAAAGAGATAAACCAGCTCAGATCAACAAGGGTGGAGGAAGGAGGTGGGGAGGGAAGAGCCTGAGTTCAGGAATATTCCAATGGGTAGTATGCAGATTATTTCGAATGTTAAGGGGGAGAAAACATGAGATCTTGTTGCTATGGATAATCTAAGGAAAGATAGGGATGTGATATTGAATTTTAAAAAGGATAGCTAGGATAGAAGTGCAAATGATGATGCTAATCCAGGGCTACAAAAAGATAAGGTGGTTGAGGAAAAGAGGGCTAATGATTCTGAGTCTGCTGGTTTTCAAAAAATAGTTGAGGGAGAGGTATATGTATCGAGCGGGATGGATGAGGTTACCATTAGTCAGATGGTTTCTATACCCAAGCCAATCTTAACTAGTCCAATGCATGTGGATCTAACTAAAAGGACCGTTACTTATTTTACTGTGAAGGTTGACAGAGCAGGTGTCAAATCAGAGAACTATGGTACATGTTGAGAACGAGAGAATAACTACTCAAGGATGGAAAAGGAAGACTAGGCAGTAGGGGACTCAAGGCTGTAGGGAGGTTGAGGATCAATACAATAATGAGAAGCACAACAAAAAGTGAAGCCTAGAGGATGAGATGAGTTTTTTAGACTGTCGAGTTTCCATGAAAAGAGGGAAAGTGGAAGTTGTGGAAGATGGCATTAGGGTGACAAGTGCAATGGCGGATGCTGTACCACAATCCCGCCAACCATTATGAAACACTTGAGTTGGAATTGTCGAGGGCTTGAGAACCTACGAGCAGTTCATAATCTCTGCTTGTTAGTCAGAGAAAAGAAACCCAACTTAATTTTTTCCATGGAGACAAAACTAAGGAGTTCTAGATTTGATCAAATTAAAAGGAAGCTTGGTTATGATTGTTGCGTTTTAGTCAAGCCATTGGGAAAGAAAGGGGGTTTAGCTATGCTGTGGAAGAAGAAGTATGAAGTAGAACTTGTGAATTACTCGCAATATCACATTCACACATTAGTTACTGAGCAGGAGGATCAGCATCAGTGGTATTACACAGGCTTTTATGGACACCCAAAAAACTAGTAAAAGAAGTGGCACTTGTGCTCTCCTTTCTATGATCAGACCAAGTTTTAATCAAACTTGGTGTGTCATGGGAGATTTTAATGAGATATTGGCTTCTCATGAAAAATATGGTGGCAGACAAAGACTTGAAAAATAAATGGAGGATTTTAGGCATGCTATGTTTTGTAATAGCCTGCATGATTTGGGTTAGAAAGGTTTACATGGAGCAATAGACAGATAGGCTCTGATTATACAAAAGAAAGATTAGATCATGTTTTAGCCAATTCTCATTGGAAAAATATGTTTAAGAGGTATGGTGTGGAAACCTTAGTTGCAAGAAGATCAGATCACATGGCAATCTTATTGACTTGTCATAGAACAGATACCTATACCTTGGGAAAAAAAGAAATTTCAGGTTTGAGGCAAAATGGACTATGGATGTGGAGGGGGAGGAAGTAATCAGAGGAGGGTGGAGTAAGGTGGTGGATGGGCACGATGGTTGGGAAAAGATTAAGAACACGTTTAATGACTGTGCTCAAAAGCTTATGAAAATGAGTAAGGGGAAGAACGTGGATTGTGTAAAGGAAATCTTGCTAAAAACAGAAGAACTCAAGAAAATGCAAGATGTTGAGGGCCCTCGAAATATTGCTGCTATCAAAGATTTATAAGAGGAACTTGATATACTTTTAGAACAAGAAGATCTCAAGTGAGGCAGAGAGCAAAAGTGAACTGGTACCAGATTGGAGACAAAAATATTAGGTTCTTTCATCCATGTGCAACCCAAAGACAAAAAAAGAATCAAATCAGAGTTATAAATGATATGCAAGGTAGGAAATGGGAGAGCCACACATATATTGTAGATGCATTTACTCAGTATTTCAAAGATGTTTTCAGCTCCACAAGACCAACTAATGAAGTTTTGAATATCTGCCTGAGTTGCATTGACACAAGGGTGACTGAGGACACGAATAACAGATTGCAAAAGCCTTTCATTAGAGAGGAAATAGAAGAAGCTCTACACCAAATGGTACCTCTAAAGCCCAGGTCCCATTGGGTATGATGCTCAATTTTTTCAAACTTATTGGCATATTGTAAGGGATGAGGTATGTGATACCATTTTACATTTTCTCAATGGGGGTAGGATGGATTTGGGAGTTAATTCTAATATTATTGCTTTAATTCCTAAAGTAAAAGAGCCTTTTATTGTTAACCAATTTAGCCCTATTAGTCCATCTAATGTTTTGTATAAATTGGTTTCCAAAGTATTAGCTAACAGGTTGAAGCATGTACTGCACCTCATTGTCTCAAGCAACCAAAAGGCTTTTATTCCAAATAGGCTTATCACTGATAATGTAATAATTGCCTACGAATTATTACATTCTATGAAGACTAAACAGAAAGGAAGAATAGGTACTATGGCCATCGAATTGGACAGGTAATTTTGTTGTCCAACATTTGAATGATTTTAATACTATCACAAATCAATTGTTGTTGATCGAGATTGAGTTTGATGATGAGATTTGAGCACTGATTTTGTTAGTATCATTGTCGAATAGTAGGGAGGTCATGAGATTGGTCGTAAGTAATTCTACAGGTAAGATGAATTTGAAATACAACAATAGGCATTTTAAACTTTTTATTGCCCAATCAAATTTTTATAAAACAAACAAACTAATAATAAACATTAACACACGCATACACAATACACTGCATATTACATTGTTGTTTACATCACAATGCAAACATCAACTTTACAAAAAACAAATGAGAAAAATCCAAAACAAAAATAGGGTTGTGAAAATGAAGCACATATTAGAAATGCCTCCCATGATTGAGAGCCCTCATCCTGTAGATTTGAAGGTATCTCCATTGTCTTGAAGAATCTCATCAAATATGGATTGGCCCGTCATGACCACTAGCTTGAATCTCTCTATAATAACACAATTTTATATGGATTTAGATTGCAACTGAAGCTTGTAGGTAGAAGTGAACCAAGGAAAATTAACCAACAATTTTAAAAGTTCATATAGTATCAAATCAAAGTAGTAGTATCAAAGAAGCAAAGATAGAAATTAAAAATACAAAAAGGATCCCAAGTTTTAAGTGAGTGAAGGCAATTGCTCCTATTTAAAATTTATAAACTTGGGATGATTGTTTAAGCAATTATGTAATGTCCAGATTCAAAGATGGAAACAATGAATGATGACGTAGTCCATAAAATTGAGCAATGAATCATTACTTTAAATACCTTAATTGATGACCAGGGGAATGAGTAGAAGATTATGCCATCTTTCGATAAAAAATATATACATATATATATGTATATATATATCCAGTACCGTAAAACCAATGAGAGCTATCAATAGTTCCTGAAGATGAAAGGTAGTAATTATTAAGGTTGGCGACTCAAATTCAATATGAAAACAAAATACAACATTCGATTTAAATATCAAAACATTTTGCTGGAGCTTTATTTAACTCACTTGTTCAAAGAGCAATTAAGAGCTGTAAATTGTGCAACAATTAGACGGAAAGGCATCCAAAGCACTTGTAATCACTTGACATAGTTTAAGATATTATAAGAAGTTTTTTCCAATGTCAGCTTATGAATACCCCAACAGAATACCTAGCAAGTCACTACAATATTAGCATGTTTAATTGTTTTAACATAACTTAGTGCAAGAAATTTATAGAAAGAAGACTCGTAGACATACCTACAATGAAAAATATACTTTTCAAACCTTCAAGTACAATCAAAGTCACAAAACCCAAATGTGGGCAAACCGACGAACTGCATCTAGATTTAAACAAATATAAAAACCCATATTCAGATTTAGAACTAAAAAGGATTATCGAGAAAGAGAATGGACAGAACAAACAACTTAGAATAGATTCAAATCATTGTAAAGAAGTCCTATATGCAAGAGATCTAAGAGAACTTCAAAACCAGGATAGAAACATTTCACACAAAGCACACATCCAACTGGGTTTCCATAAACTACACCAAATCTATGATATGAAATTTCAAAAATCTCATAAAATGTTCAAATCTAGAATGACAACCAAGATTCACAAATCAAATGAATATGGGCTCAAACAAAAACCTAAACCAGATCTAATCTATCCATATCTACATCTAAAAAGTGAAGAAGCTCACATGGCTAAGACAGGAAGCCAAGTTGGGCAGATTTGTGAGAAGCTTACTTCGCTTGTATAACAGGACACGAAGTGGGGGAGAGAGAGAGAGAGAGAGAGAGAGAGAGAGAGAGAGAGAGAGAGAGAGAGAGAGAGCGAATCTTAGAGTTTTGCCTTTGTCTGAGGCGGTATGGCGACGATAGGTTTTGTTGAGGGATGCTAGGTTTTTGGGGGAGAGAGTGAGAGGAAGAAAGAAAAAGACAGAGAGAAATGGGGGAAGTGTCGAAAGAAAATACCATATCCAAGGGTTTAGCTATGACCGAAACCGATGGCCTAGTCACTAGCGACGATGAATTGAGCTACGAGCAAAAGTTAGGGTTTAGAGAGAGAGAGAGAGAGAGAGAGAGAGTGTGTGTGTGTGTGAAGTAGTGAAGTTATCTAGGGTTTCGTTGAGCATGGAAGTTTTGAAGGAAATTGAAACGTTGAATCATTGATGCCCTTTCCTTTAAAATGTAACGGGTTACAGATATCCAATTATATAACTGGATCTGTAACTGGTTCTGAATCTGTAACCAGTTATTTTATCCACCTGGATTAATCTGGATTCTTGGTTTCGGACTGGATCCTGAAAAGATCCGGCTTGGATGCACACCCCTAGATTAGGCTATGATGTGAAGATGAGGAGCTCATAGCTTGATTCTAAAATTTGTAGATAGGATTATGGCTATCCTAGCCATGTTGTGTGAGCTACTCCTTAGGCTATCCTAATAGTTATATTGTTTGTTTTATTTCATACATAATAACTCTATCTCCAGTACTAGTGATGTTGCAGATATTATGGAAAAAGTACTGTAACCTTTTTGAATATTAGTTATCATGCTACTTTTATGAAGTATGCTTACGTTAATTTGGTATAATCTTTCTAGTATATAGTATTGCTCAAGAAAGGAAAAAAAAATTATCTATTGTGAATATTGCATTTTATTAGATGCATGTTGGGTGCATTGCATCCTTAATTTGTCATGAACGGGAGCATGCAACCTCGTGTTGCATATCCAGACGTTTCAGAGTCCGTTCTATCTCAAGCGAAATCTAGGGTTGTCACATGTCCAACTTAACATATTAACTCATCAAATGTTTTTTAGGAAAGAATTCTCATAATGTGATATATGCACAAATGGTAAAAAATACTGATAAAACTTATTTTCCACAAAATATAACATTTACTAGAAACACCATACAAGATCAAGGAAAATATAACATTTACTTATTATTATGTTTGCTTATTTACTAATCCATGTAGTTCTACATATATATACAAGCTGTTTAGAGAGGCCATGATTATTTAAGAGCACGACATCATGGTTCTATTTTATATGAATTTAAAGCTGTTGGAGAGATCAAGACACAATAGGTTAGAGGAACTTAGATTTCAATATTCTCAAGTGAACTTTCGCAAAGTCCTTATATTGGACTTTGCAAAGTAAGTAAATATATGACTATAAAAAGTCCTTATATTGGACAGAGCAAGTATATGAGATCGAACCAAGCATCCCATGAATATAAAAAAAAAATCAAACTTGAACATATATATATATATATATATATATATATATATATATATATATGCACAGAGATCTAAAATTGTAAACAAATTTTGACATATAAAACTGCAACGGAAGGAATTTTAATCAAATTAAGCACAAACAGTCAAACACAATCTAATCACTAGATGTCATATTCATCACTATTGAGGACTTGTTTCGCACACCTAATCTACAATTAGAGAAAGAGGATCGGCTCGGGTTTGGGCAAGGGTCGCCTTTGATGCCTAAGTAGAATTTTACTACGTTCCAATGGTGTATTAGCTTAAGTCCTATAGGTGTGTACCTAGATTTGTACAAAGACGTGGTAACTCCCTCTTTTTGGTTTCATTTTTGCCTCCTTTCTTGATGTGTGTCCATTAATATTTGAACTTCTCTTGAATCACTCTTTCATGAGATGGATGTCCTTTGTCAGAAGTTACTACCTTGTGTTGTTCACCCTGTTGTTAAGGCAGTTCTAAATTGGATGGCTTTAGTAATGCCTATATGTGCGCCTAGATCTCGTAAATTGGTGGATCCCCTTTGCTTTCAAATCTAATTCCTTGAGAAGGCCCATGGGCTTAGTCAAAGCTGCTCCTTAGTACGTTGAGCTCATTTAGTTTTTGAAGCACTGGAAGGCGAAAGGCCAGACAGTTACCCCACAAATTCTCATTTCCTCTCCCATTTTCTCTCATTTTTTTACGCGCACTATTTGGAAACCCTTGCTTGCACCATTTTCTTTCATGATCAGGTTCCTTATGCAGAGCAACATTCGTTGATACATATTCCCATGTTTGGTAGCTTATGCCGGTTTGTATCCTATGTTCCTTCGTGTAGCGTAGATTGCAGGATTTTTTAGTCTTGTCATCTTGTTGGGTGTTGCAAGTCTCCAGACAAACCAAGTGATGTTGGTCCCTTTAGTTTGGAGAGATTCGAGGGGCATTATTAGTCTGCCACCAGCACTCAGAGGGACTTACACTTACGTTGGTCCCCTTCTTTTGGAGTGATGCGAGGGGCAATATTTGTCCACCACAACCACCTAGGTAGACTTAGAGTTGGTGTGAAACTTGTATGGGACCCTTGACTCCATTTATATGGATTTTCTTGGTACTCGGTGTGGCATTGTTAATTTAAAGGGGGTTTGCTGAACGGGTAGCCTTGTACATCAACATATTCCTACTGGGACTTTGGCACCCATTTTGTCGTCCTATCCATGATGTTCTGGACTTCTTGCATTTAGCATCCCTCAGCTTCTTTCTAACACCTGGAGGGTCTTGTTATCATGCTCTTTCCTAACGCTTGGCGCCACTGAATCGGTAGGTTCAGGCCAATTTGTGATCTATCCGGTTCAGGTTTCTAAAAATAGAAACTGGTTGGAAACTGGTCTTGTACTTGTTTTCACATTTTGAAAGCCAGTTTAAACTGAACCAGATCGGTTTCTATGTGTATATATATTATTTAAACCAAAGAATTCAGATCAGACTGGACCGAGATAAAAAAAACTGAAAGTTTCTATTTCAGTGGTGAATCGGTTCTCAGAGCCTGAGGGTGAGGAGTATCCTAACCTCACAACTCTTGAATTTATTGGTACCCACGGCATTCGGCCCCACAATGAGAATCAATGTAGTTTCCTTTCTCAGACGAATTATAGGGTGACAGATTTGGAGTCTCACTACTCTTGTTAAGGACTGGAATAAAAAGTTCTTCGTGTCTTGTGTTGGTTGGGAGTTTCTAGCAAGTGAAGCTAGTTACCAAGAGTTCCCAGTTCGAGCTTGTGGGGTTGTGTTCTAGAAGATCGTGACTTTGATGTGACTCTTTTCAATTAGGAGAAGGTCCTCCTGAAGCTTGTTTACTTTCAAGTCCAAGACAATCCCAACATTGACTAGTCTGATGTACTTCTCACCAAGGAAAATAGAGATCGTTTCTTGGTTTCACTGGCCTATCTCATTTGGTTGGTTGTCAATTTTTGAGTGAGTCAAGTCTTCCTTGTGGAAAAAAGGCCTTTTTATATTCTGCTAGAGTAAAAAGGGAAAGAGCATTTTCTTGACTGTGGACAAGTTCATGGTGTTGATAGGGCTGTGGTCGGTCACGCTCTGGGCTTGGGACTCCTAGTCCTCAAAGTACTTCTAAACAACCACGAAGGCATCTTTCATCACTCCAGGTGGACGAGGATAGGTCTAGTAGCCCCTGTCAAGCCTTGAGCACTTGGCAGAGATCTTAAATCAAGGGGAGGCAAATATAGCAGTGACATTGGACCTGTCCTCGGAGGCGCTTGTCATCCCCACCTAGCAATCAAGGATAGGTCAGCATTCCCCATCAAGCCTTAATCGTCTGGCTAAGATCCCAGATTAAGGGGATGCGGAGATTGACATGGTTAGGGGTGTAAAAATTAATATTATTTATATATAATTATATGTATTATATGCTAAATTATTAACTAATATAACATCAAATTTTAATCTTATTATTCATGTCTATAAATCTTATAACATAAAATTAATATAATATTTGATATAACATAAAATTAATATTAAAAGTTTGAATATAATATTTGATTTATAATATAACATAAATTAATCTTATATTTTTAATATGACATTTGAGTTTTGAGATTAAGATATAAATTTTAATTTTATAACTTTTTAGTCAAAAATTATAAAATGAGGGATATTGGTCAATCACTTGCTAAAGTTTTGGTTGACTATGATTTTGTTTATCCGTAAAACCTAAAAAACAAGATCGGACCAGACCAAAATTGGAAAAATTGGAAGTTTCATTTTTGCTAATTTCGTTCAGGTATTGGTTTTAAATTTCAAAAACTGGTGGATTCTAGTTTGGTTCTACAAAAAGTGCAAAATCGGACCGAACCAGACCAGTTAAACCCTTAAACATGGTATTTGACTTTGAATTTTTGGGTCCATCTAGAATGGTTTTAATGGTTCCTTTACTGTAGCACTGTCTAAAGACCTTGGGTGGCCATCTTCGGTGACTAGTGAATCTATTAGGGGGACTGAAGTTGGAGTGGAGGCGCCTTGCCTTTCCATTCGTGGTGCCTTCTCTGGTGATACTGAACCCGCGACTAATAGCCCTTCCTCGGTTCCATCCACAGTATTTGGTGAGGAAACTCTTGACATTCTGTTCAATCCTTATAATTTATCCTGCGGCGAGCATTCAACTTTTGAATTCTACAGGGGTAAGTTCTTCCATTTTTAACCTAGATATTCTTTTTGCGCCCATTACCTGACCAACTCTATGCCTTAGGGGGTGCACTCACTTGCTTCTTGGGTTGTTTGTGGCAAGGCTTGTTTGAAAGAGCAAGTTCATTCCTTGCGTACCTTTATGGATAGGGCTCACCAGACTATTTTAAAGCAAAGGCAGCTTACTCGCAATCTTACTGTCATGCACAAGAAGATGAGATATTTGCTTTGTGGGGCTAGGTAGCTGACCTCCGTCAAGAGTTGGAGAAACCCTAAGAGGTAACATTGCATATTATGTGTGCCTCCTCCCAACCAGTTTGCACTAGTTCCAATTTGTTGCATATTATGTTGAGGATGTGTTTTGCACACATTTCTTGTCCTCCTCTTAAACTGCAATAAGAGAAAGGAGGTTTGGGTAAGGGATGCCTTCGATGCTTAAGTCATTACACTACAACACAATTTGTATTTTGTGATAGAGGAAATCGTCACAAAAAATGACCAAAACATCACCAAATACATTTGGTGATAGTTTGAAATCATCACCACGACTGTCACCTAATGTACGTCACAGAATATAATTGGTGACAATTTATTGTGCAACTATCACTAAAAGTTTTAGTGACGGTTGGAGGTGTTCCATTTGGTATAACGTTCGAACGTGACTTTTTTTTTGTGGCGGTTGAAAACTGTCACAGAAAGTAACGTTCAAACATAAGACATGACGTTCGAACGTCAACCCAACCAATTGGCATTTGAATGACAGAAATTGAGGTTCGTTGATTATTGTTCAAACGTATTAGTAAAACATTCGGACGTTTATATGTTTGAAAGTTAACTGCAATAAACGTTCTAATTTTAGTTAAGACGTTAACGGACCGATGTTCGAACGTAATTAGTATAATGTTCGGAGGCTAATTGGAATGTTAACGAAGAAGCATTCGAACGAATGTGGGTACATTTAGATGTTTGTTCGAATGTTAATCATTTAAACATTTGAACGTTTTGTTAGTTTGAGTGTGTTCACATTTAAACGTTGAGTTGAATGTTGGAACGTTATTTTTTAATTTTGTTCAATTACGTTTGAACGTTTGTTTGAATGTAAACCAAAGTTTGAATGTTTTATATTTACATTCGAATGTACAGATCAGAAATACTAATTTCATAAAATTAAAAAAAATAAAAAACACACCAATTGTATCATATTTACACAGCATCATTTAACAACTAACAATGTCTTATAGTGTTTCAAAATTAGATATTACAAGTTATATACACTGATAAAATTGATAAATTCATTTCTTCTTCTTTCCTCCTCGCCCACCGCAATTTTGTTGCAAAGACATAACAAGCTCCATTTACACCATCATCTCCCGCTGCACTTGCTCTTGGACTTCACTGTGTATTCTTTTATCTTGGTCTCTCTGTTAGTCCTGAAAACGCATCTCTAAATGAGACTGTTGCTCTAGGAGGGATTCCAACTCTTACTGTCTCGACCTCATATACTTATTCTCGTGTTTTGCAGTTTCTAAATCTTTGGAAAGATTATTAATTTGTGAAGTCGATGAGGTTGAGGAAGATGAATCAGAGAAATGCCTGAAAGATCGTCCCAACCTCTTGCCATACTAGACTTAAGCCCGAGCACTTGCATGAATATGTCTATGTTACTCTTCGAGGATTCCCCAGAAGCTGACTACATTTTCATCATTTTTCTTGCAATTTGAAAGAAAACACACAATAAGTAACATGTTGAAAGAAATACAAATAAAAAATAATCTAAATAACATGTTGCATAATTTATTTAACAAAATTAACACCGCTTACATAATTATCTGCAGCGGCATGATCCATCCACTCACTACACTCATTAGTGTGAGTAGCAGCATAGACATGAACAATGGAAAAGTTCTCAAGATCATCACGTTTCTAATATAGTGAAATTAACAATTTTAAAAAGATAGTGTTAGTATTTATACAAAAGAATATCATAAATTAAATGAATTCTATAATTTTTTAATTATCATTTTTTTAGTAAGACGGTGGAATGACCTTGAACTAGTATGATGGTGGACAGTCAAAGCGGATCTATTTTGTGCATTTGTAGAACTTAAGTGCTACAAAATTAATTAAGAATGTTAACTGTAATATATATATACATATAATATATAGAATGAATATAAATGTAAATAATTAAAGGAAATAAATTTAGAATACCTGATAATCTGGAGATGTGAAAAGATCACAACACTTTCTCCAATCGTCTAACTTTATGTGCTGGAAAGGGCACTGCGCAGCCTCTTCCAACGTCTCAAACTTCTTGAAGTGGTCTTGACATTGTCCCTTGAGATGTCGGAATAGTGTAGCCATTAACTCATTCACAGTTCTTAACTCCTTTCTACGGCCAAAGTCAAGGTCGAATTCGTCCGAATAAGTGAATTACGTCAAAAATATGAAATACTAATCCAGGTGAAAAAATGGACTCTCAAAGTAAACTCACTAGCACACGACTCCGAATGGGCTCCTTAACCTCATTTGGAACATCTCTCCATGATCGCACATGAAATGGAGTATAAGCACGGACTGTTATGCCAATATAGGAGGAAAGTGCTGTTGTACTATCATCCACTCCTCCAGTGGAATTATCAGGAATGGTGACCATGAGTTTTCCGTGCCCTCGATTTTTTTCAAGAGAAATGCCACGTGTATAGCCACGAATGCGATGAGCAGATGCATTAACTAATAGATAATAGTATAATTAATTATATAGTTATTGAGACAAAAGTATTAATATATAATTAATTATCAACGACATTTCTTTACTAGTAGGTGTCAACTGGCTGTCATTCTCTTGCGTGTTAACTTGATCTTCAGAAGCGGATTCCTCGGATGGGGAGTCCTCAACGGGTTTAGGACTTGGACTTGGTAGAGGAGGTACATTTCTTTTTTGTCGTTTTGACGACATCATTGAAAATGATTAATATGATAAAGAAAACTAATTATAAGAAATTATGAAAAGTATAGTATTCTATAGTTACCTATATTGTAAAATATTTTTAGTACTTTTGTTCTTCATCTTCGGATGTATTTTTCATGCTTGTTTCAGAATCTCCCTGAATAACATCTTCGTCATCACTATCAACCTCTTCTTCATCCTCCTTATCCACTTCCTCCCCGGATTCTTCTTCATCTTCTTCTTCCGACTCTTCTTCCTCACTTACTTGAATTGAATGATCATTTAATATGGACGGGTCGAGATGGACGGGTCCAAAGTATATAATCTATAACCTCGAACCATACATGTAGTGTATCGAAGTGCTCTATTTGAGGGATCACAGGCCAATGCATACAATATTTCCATGTTGTTTGAATTAATAATGTCAAACAAATCTAATAGTGTTATATTGTTAAACTAGAACTTAGAATATATTCACAAGTTTTCTGTAAGTAAACAATGAGGGAGAATGATCTTGAAGAAATGTCTACATTTAGTTTAATTACTTAACTGTCACAAACTCTTCGGCATTGACAACTCTCAACGCTAGAGACCCTTTGACAGTCAAGTAATTTGACAGACATTTTTTCAAGATAATTCTCCACCACTGTCTACAAGATAGGAACCTTGTGAGCATATTCTTCAATCTCTCTCTAGTTTAACAATATAACACTACTATTTATTTGACATTGTTAATTTATATAAAATATAAAATTTATTAGTTATGGAAAAGAAGATTCAGATTTTTCAACATGCAATAAAGTATTTTAATTGGAAGTTCCTAAATTATAGTATTTTATTTGTTATTATATATGTTAATTAAATTGTCATTATATATGTTAATTACTTATTAATTGATATCTATATAATTTTAATTGTTATTATATATTGTTATTATATAATTATAATTGTTATTATTCCTAAATTATAATTTTAATTGTTATTATATATCTTAGTTATTTATTAATTGATAAATATTTAATTTTAATTGTTATTATATAATTGTTATTATTAATTGTTTATATATATATATATTTAATTGTTATTATATATATATTTTATTATAATATATAACTTTTTTATTTCTTATTATTTATATTATAACTTAGTATAGTTGATTTATTTTAATTACTTACAAAAATAAGCACATATTAGATATAATTAGTTACTTTGTCTAAAATGCTTACTAATATCTATATACTTAATGGAGTGAGTTACTTATTTATATAGACAATAAGTATATAGTATATCCTAATTAAACATTTATTTGATCCATTGTTTTCTACTCTCTATTTTATATTAAAAGTTGAGAGTAATTTATTCCTTTCAACTCTCAACTTATTTGGTGGGTTCCATACCTTTTTTTTGAAGAGTATTTTACTTTCTTAATATATATATATATATATTTAATAATATAATGTGTGACATCCCGTTTTTACGTGTATTTTCACTGGAGGAATATTTTAATTTAATTAAAATAATAGTTCTTTTATTTTAAATTATCGGATTTTAATTGTTGTTGAGTTTAAATTGCTGTTTAATTTATTTTAGCTTGTTTTTTGATTTAAAATTAAATAGTTAGTTTTTACTAGTTATTTATTATATATTAGCTTTACGTTGTGTTTAATATATTTAATTGGTTTTTAATTTATTTGATGTGGTGTTTAATTTATTTTAATCGTTTTACGGTTTTTAAAATCGTTTTCGGCGGATTTGTTTTTGGATTCCGGAAATGAGGACTGGACCTCATTTTATTTCTCCATCTTTTCTTTTTCCCTTTTTCTTTTTCTTTCTTTTTCTTTTTTCTTCTTTTCTTCTTTCCTTTTTTTTTTTCTTCTTCTTTTTCCTCCTCTCCCCGTGTGCGCGCAGCTCTCCTTTCTCTTTTCCCCTTAAAAACCGTGTGGCTTGGAGGAGCTCGTGGTGGCTAACGGTGGCTCGGATGGAGGTGAAACTTGGTGGGGATGTTCACCGGTGAGAGGGGAAGAAAACTGGGTGGGTGGTGTAGGCCACGCCGCCGGCGAGCGGCGGTTCTGGGCGGAGAAAGAAATCGGCAACAGGGGAGAAAACAGGGCAGGGGCAGCAACTTCCAGGGGCTCGTGGCGGCTAACGGCTGGTCCGATGGCTCTGAAAATTGGTGGGGATGATCTCTGGTGGGAGGGGAAGAGAATGGCGGGGGTGGTGTACGACACCTCCACCGGACGGCGGAGAAACGGCCGGCCGAAGGAGCAGCGCCGGTAAGGGGAAAAGAGAAAGGAGAGCTGCGCGC
>QGSO01000144.1:2379737-2402809 GCA_011037825.1 Carya cathayensis
GGGGAGAGAGAGAGCCGAACGGGAGAGGAGAAAAAAAAAAAAAAAAAAAAAGAAAAAAAGAGAAAAAGAAAAAGAAGAGGAAAAGAAAAGATGAAGGAAAAAGATGAAGGAAATTAATGAGGTCCAGTCCTCACGTCGGAAGTTCGAAGACTGATCAGCCGAAAACGGTATAAAAACATAAAACGATTAAAATAAATTAAGACTACATCAAATAAATAAATAAACACCACTAAAATATTTTAAACACATCAATAAGCTAAAATAAAATAAATAACTAGTAAAAACCAACTATTTAAATTTTTTAAAAACCAAAAACAAGCCAAAATAAATTAAATCACAATTTAAATCCAACAGCCTATAAAATCCATTTAAAACTCGATAATTTAAAATAAAAGCACTATAAAATATTTAATTAAATTAAAATATTCCTTCAGTGAAAATACACATAAAAGCGGGTCATTACAATAATTACAACAATTTCCCATATTCACAACATATTTCATAAATATTCATACACAATAATCACAACAATTTCACATAGTCACAACATACCATATTCCCAACATATTCAATAAAACAAACAATAATCACAATATATACATATATTGACATATTCCTAACATATTCAATAAAACAAACAATAACCACAATATATGCATATATTGACATATTCACAAACAAATTCACAACAAAGTTTAGAAATATACCTAGCCCAACAAAAAAATATATCAAATCAAATAGTTGATTACAAGCTTCATCAAATAATCCTTCAAAAAATATACAAACATAATTAGTTCACTTAGAATAAATTTATTAACAAATAACATAAAAAATTATACTGTGAAAGCAATCTCACCTTGCCCCTCTTCAAGAGCAAATCAATTTTTGTGAATTAACAATTACTTTCTAACTCTCTCTCACTCAAGCTCTCTCACTCTAATCATCTCTCACTGAATCTCTCTCTCTCTCTCTCTCTCTCTCTCTCTCTCTCTCTCTGTTTCCAGCACGAGATGAAGGAAAAATGAGGCCGCTTTTCATCCCGTGTGTGATTTCATTCTAAAACATTTTATTTTGTTCTAACATTTGAACGTAAATGGTATATGTTTGAACGTTAACATTTATCGCCCATTTTTCAAATGAAACGTTTGGATGTTCAAAAATATATATAATTTTTACTTTCAAACGTAAATAATGTAACGTTCGAACGTTTATTATACAAGCTGAGGAAATGAGCAGAAAGTTTCTCACATTTTTTAACATCCAAACCTAAATAATGTAATGTTCGAACGTTTATTATTATATCTAAAAAACGAGTGGGAGATTTCCCGCATTTTTCTAATGTTCAAATGTAAATAACGTAACATTCGAATGTTTATAATAAGAGCTGAGGAAATGAGTGGCAATGTTCCCTCATTTTTTTCACGTTTGAACGTTAAATAGAAACGTTTGGCCGTTTCATATTTTATAACTAATATTATGTTGTTAATATATTAATATCAATATGTTATAACTGATAATATATATATTATTAGTTATATATCTTCTAACTAATATATAATATGTTTTATTAATATAACATAATATATTAATATAATATGTTATAAATAATATATAAATTTACTGCCTACCATATGCAAGATAATATATATATTCTTAAAAAATAGTTGATTAGTTTTTAAAAAATAAAATATTCTATAAAAAAATTGATTTCAATTAATAATTTATGACATATGGGAAATAATTTATGGCATCTAAAAATAGTTACTTTCAGTATATTATTGTCACTCTTAATCTGATCAAACACACAAACATCTCCTGCTTGCAGTTTATTGTCCCTTGCAAAAGTATACCAACCACCGGACATGACAACCCGAGAACTAGTAGTCAAAACAGACAAAATAGGTCACTACTGAAAAGAATAGCAGCATGGAAAATCACAACTTGGAAATAAGTTTCAATGCCCTTATTCAATTCAAAAACACAAACATCACCTACTTCCAGATTATTTCTCGTGCAAACACTCTCCAACCATATCGAAATACGCCTCTTGACATTGTAGCACTTATTTGAAAAATGTACTTGACAGACTAGTATCTACCATTTGAAATCCGAAGGATGATATCATCTACCTTCTTACTCAAATAACTCTTTGAAAAGCTTAAAATTCTAGTTTATTCAAGACAGAAATGAGTGCTTATGAAGAGTCCTGTTCTGAAAGATATATAGTATATTATATATATATACTTATATATATACTTTATATTAGATATATAGCATATATTTTAAAGATATATACTATATATATTTTAAAGATATATACTATATATTTTTTATTAGATATATAGTATATATATATACTTAAAGGTATATCTATATATTTTATATTACATATATAGTATATTATATATATACTTATATATATAATATACTATATAATACTTATATAAACTTATATAATAAACTAGATACTTATACTTATATAATATATATACTTATATATATAATATACTATATAATACTTATATAAACTTATATAATAAACTAGATACTTATACTTATATAATATACTATATATATAGTATAATATACTATATACTAGACTATATATATAATATATATATTATATACTTTACTAGTATAATTATAGACTATATATGTTTATACTTTATAGTATTAGACTATATATATACTTATATAAACTTATATAATATACTAGATACTTATATATACTTATATAATATACTATATATATAGTATATATTATAATATATAAAATAAAATATAATATTTTATATTATATATTAACTATAGATAATATTATAATATATAAAATATTATAATAGATTATATTTTCTCACGTACAAATGTTCGAACGTACTATTTTCTCACGTTCGAAGTACAAAAAAATATATAATATATAATAATAAGTTCAAAAGTACTATTTATCACATTCGGACGATGACGTCCGAACGTTAATCAGACTGACATTTGAACGTATCGTCTATATAAGCCAAAAACCGAAACAGGAAACGTCGTTTTCATAACATTTCCCGTTTCTCTCCACCGTCAATGTAGCCATTAAACACTCTCTGCCGCTGTCAAACTTCGACACAACAGTCACAAAAAGGTATGCATATATTTTTTCATTTTATATGTTTTTTTTTTAAGATTTAGATGAAAAATAAGAATATTTAACAAATTTAGCTGGCTAGAGTTTTAACTCCATTTTCTAGCCACCACGGGTTGTCATTGGCCAAATGGCCATTGTAGAAAGGTCTCTTGAAGTGTATACTTCATTTCTACGGTGGTATTCGGCCATTTAGACTAAAATATAGTGATTTTTGAGAATGACTTAGTTGACTCAGCTATTCTATATCATAACATTCGGACGTTTCAACCAGAATGTCCAAATGTACAATGGTTTAAATGCAAAGTTGTTTGTATTCCATGTTCGGGTGTACATTTCAGTACATTCGAACGTTATTTTTATTAGTAGTTACATTTGAACGTTTAATATAAACATTCGGACATAATACTTCCCACATTTATTCGCCGTTTTACCTTTTACGTCCGAATGTGTATATTTTACGTTCGCAAGTAAAACTCATACATTCGAACGTGTAAGGAATAACGTTCAAACACACACATTTAAAAAATTTTAGCCATCATGCAATTAACTTTCTAACGTGTAGGTTTTTTTTTTTTTTAACATTTGAGATCCAAATCCTTTGCTAAGCAATATGAAATTACAATGTATAAAATTCATTTCCACTTTGAGCAATAAGTTCTTTAGAACTCTGCGTAATTTAATCCTCTAAAGCTCCTATACTCATTCCTATTGGGAAAAAAAAAGAGTAAAAAATGAAATGGGGGCAAGAAAGAAAACAAGGACGACCCTTTCTTTTTTCTTTTTTTAATCACAAAACCACCAAAATTGAGGCTGGCAACTAAAAACAGATGATCTAAAGAAATCAAGATGGTGAAATTTCAAGCAAGTTGCTACAGCCAACAAATACCACCATTTTTGTTTTCTTTTGGTGACCTGTATTTAATATCTCGTTGGTATCATTGCTTTTTTTCTTCTGTTATGCATGCACAATTTGAGCCTCCACCTCCATCGAGATGTGATGATGCACCATGTACCATCTCCCATTATGGAGCTCAAAGACATTAGTCATGTTGAATGGCCCAGCATCAATGTCAACGAAAGTTTTCATGGTAACCCAAGCCATGTCTGTCAGAACCCGTGCCTGTACATCCTGAACTTGGAAGTTGACACTGTGTTCCCAATTAAATGCAAGCTGCCAACTCTGTATTATAGCATTATAACCTGAAAAGAGTTCTCTTGAGGCGTGAACGCAATTTACATAATCTGCATTTAGCCAAAAGTGACTCATTGCTGGAACATACCTTTCTTTGATAATGTTAAAGAATTCGGCATTATTACGAACAATGGCTCTGGTAGCCGCATAGTAAGCCTTCCACCCATTTGCAGGTGTCACGCTATCCTGTTCTAATGTAAAGTCCTTGTGGTAAAGCGCTTTCCATGCATTGTCATCGTTGGCGGCCTTTCGCATGAGCGAATTGGTCATCGAGAGGCGGCAGAGACTCGGCGCGTGCGTGGTAATCTCCGGCACCAGCTACTCCATCATCGATGTGCCCGAAAGCTGCTCCCCCACCGCTACTGAAGACGCCTTCACGACCATCTGTGCTGTCCCACCGTTCACGTACGGAGCACCCATCGTCGCTGAATCCGGAGCCCCAAGACCAGAGTTACAAGAGCAAACGCAATTACAAACCTTCTTAGGAGACGCGGTGACTATTGAGGCTACAAGGAACGGTTGGGATGAGACGACAGTAATAAGAGTAGAGCCAATCTCCATTGATAAGACATGAAAGTTAAGATTAGGAAGGACATGAAACCCTGAAATAGATTTACAACGTGCACCGCCGTTTGAGAAGAGAGTACGAGGTTTCTGTTTTCGTCTACGTCTTTGGGACGGAGGGGGTATATTCGGGATTTCGGTGGTTCTTTGAAACCCTAAAATAAAATAGACTTCGCAGAGGATGAGGAAGATGGCGGTGGTTGCATTCTCCCTGCGTCCTTTTCGAACGTGTATGTTATAGTATTAATTATGTTTCAACGTTAAACACATACGTCCCAACATTTTCACTTAACGTTCGAATCGTATGTCATATTATGTTTGAATGTTAATGTAGAGCAGTTTAAAATTAATACTACTGTGATGCTAATAATTTTTTTCCTTTACTATTTTTAGGATATAGCTCATCCTTTGCATACCATGAAATAGGGGAGGGAAGTAGCCACTAAGGATGCTACTCGGATCGGGGCTCGTGTGACACCCCCAACTCCCACGTACGAACATGTGGAAATCGAGACGTCAGGATGATGATAACACGGGTCACACATTTCATTGCCAAGTGCCAAGTGTGTATATGCAACATGTGTACAAAATAAACCTTGTAGTGAATAATAAAGTCTTATAACTAAGTACCAGAATTTTGTTTAAATACAAACCAGTTTAAAATACACGTAATAAAATATTACAAGTTCAACACTGTTTCAAATACCAACTACATAACATAAAAATAAATAAAGATAATATCCAAGGGTAAACAACTCCAAGCCAATACTCTGGCGGAGCTGCCTCCTCGGGCTCAGCCTCCTCCTCCTCCTCAATCTCTGCATCAAAATCTACGATACCAAAATGGTGCCGCAGGTAAGTAATAATCCAAACACCACAAGATAAAAAATATATTACACTCAACAATATGCATGAAAAGATGCCAAATGCACATGTCCCAAAAATCCACATTTTTAGCATGCACGCCAAAAGTCTCATTTGGCCCAAAATATTTCCTTTAAACTTTTCCTCGCCATTATCCCAGATAATGGCCCAAAATCCAAGTCTTAAAACCATTTCCACTTTTCCTTAACCGAATGCACCATGACCTCCCGTAAGGGTCATCCGCAAGCCCTGGCTCCTTTCGTCACACCACGGGTAACGACCATGCGTGTGACTTCGTAACGAGCGATGCCCAGTTCCTCGCCCAGCACGTACGTAGCCAAGCATCCTCTAGCCCCAGCCAGCAGAGGGGCCACGGAGTCGGTATGAGAGCGTTACCATCCTGCCCGCTCCTGTTGTTGCCCAGCGACTACCCAGGGTATGTCACTCAGTATATTATGCTACCGAGTGAGCAGAGGATCTCCACAGAGATAATGCCCCATCTTGGCTTCGGGTCGTGATACACACGCACCCAAAAATCCAATTACGCATGAAAATCCAATTTTCATTATTCAACACATGTACATGTATGCCATTATGCGAAAAACCAATATTTCCTTTTTAAACATGAACATGCATGATCCATGTAATGCACACCTCAAGACACAATTTATCCAACACATCTCAACATGAACAACAAACAATTAACTCCTTCCTCAAATCTATCCGACCCCCAACTCCTCGGATTCAGTCCGGAATAACCAACCAGTCACAAATTTATTGTAAAAGCAATAATATATTTAAATCTAAAATGAAGTTTGAAAAATACTTACAGCACTATATGATAATTTTTGAAAGATCAACGAGTTGCAAACGGCGAAGAAAAAGCAACGTAACAGTGTAAAAACACAGTGGCCGTGGGTTGTAAAATACCAACTTTTGAATGGAGACAAACCAAGGCTTGAGATTGATAGGGAATGACTTAGAGGTGTTTATGAAGCTAGTGGAAGTGAGGGTTGGCCGTGGGTGGCGGCGAAAACGGCACAAAAACCGTGCGGCTTGGAGGAGCTCATGGGGGCAAATGGTGGCACGGATGAAGATGAAATTTAGTGGGGATGATCACTGGCCGGAAGGGAAGAAATCTGAGTGGGTGGTGTACTACACGGCGTCGGCGAGAGGTGGTTCTGGGTAGAGAGAGAAAATGGCAAAAATGAGAGGAAAAAGCTTTCGCGCGGGAGAGAGAGAACCAGGGAAGGAGGAGGAAAAAGAAAGAAAAAGAAGAAAAAAGAGAAAGAAGAAAAAAGAAAAAGAGAAAAAGAAAAGATGGGGAAAAGAAATGAGGTCCAATCCTCACATCTGGAGTTCAAAAACTGATCCAACGAAAACAACTTTAAAAGCAATAAAACAAGGAAAATAATTTAAACACAACATAAAGCTAAATTATAATAAAGAACTAGTAAAAACTAAAACTTAATTTTAAATTCAAGAACAAACTAAAATAAATTAAACAACAATTTAAACTCAAAACAATAATTAATATTAATAAAGCTCTACAAAATAACTTTCTCAACCAAATAAATCCAATTAAAATCTGATAATTTAAAATAAAAGAACCAATATTTCAATTAAATTAAAATACTCATTCAGGGAAAATACACGTAAAAACGGGGTATCATAGCTCGCATTGTTATGGTAGAGCAAGAGGTCCTAATTAATTAGTTTAACGAGCTTAGATGGGAGCAGACGAGCCTCAGAGATGTTTTCCTCAATAGAGGTTGGGGAAATATCTGCACATTGAGGGGGAAGGTATACCCCTTAATGGTTTGGGAGTTCTATATGGGGATGTGCTCCATGCCTCAAGACGCATCCTCTCACATCATGACTGTACATGGTGTGTCGTTTGAGATTTCACCGGATGTCATTGTCGACCACCTCGGGATTCGTCGAGTAGTTGGGACATTGACTACAGCTGAATCTTAGACTGGCGACACAACCATGGTTCGCACATTGATGCAGGGGGATCCGAGACAGATGATGTTGAGCTGTCAGATTGCACCTTGATGGCGCTGAGATACCATGAGTTGGCAGATCAGCGCAAAGGCGGGAATTGATTGTGATATGTTCCTCATTGGGGCCGTTTTGAGTGCGTTTCAGTCTTTTGGCCATAACTTTGGCTACGGGTGTCGGAATCGCACATAAGACCCTAATTCGGAAAGCTCCTTTTGGCGCGCACGCTGTCCACATTGAGCATGGCTCCATGTGCCTTTATTTCGACCTCAAATTTTGCTGTTTTCCCCTCCGAATCACTAGTTTTAGTTATTTTTTATTATTTATGGTAATTTTTCGCTTGTCAGTTAGGAAGTCATTTTAAATCCGATTTGGGCCGGATTTTTTGCAGATTGCTTATTTTATTTCGAATTTCAATTTAGAGTGATTTTCAAGATTTTGCTATTTTTGGCAAAATTGGGATAAACACGATTTTTGGCTATAACAGTCTAGCTTGTGGACTGATTTTCATTATTGCTTGATTTTATAATATTCCGTTAAACCCTAGAGACTCTTTTCTCTAGTTTTGGGTGATTTTTCTCCTGTGAATCATCTGTTGGAACTAGCCTGCAGGATAATCGCTATTCTGTCCGGCGTCAAGATCTTTCCATAAAATCGATTATAGCTTAGATCTTTGGACTTCAAGTTTGGATAGACAACTAAGTCCTTAGATATATCTCCAATGAGTTGGTTACCTCCTAATAGGACTTTGACTATGCTTGTGCAATTTTGGAAGCTTTTGGAAATTTGGCCATCCAAATGATTGTTGCTGGAAACAAATAACCGATGTGATCCACCGTGGCAAATGTTTTGAGGCAAATTTCCAATAAATTGGTTTGTGTCTAGTCTTAGAAAAACCAAGTTGACGAGATTTCCAATTCCTTGAGGAATAGGACCAGTAAGTTGGTTTTCATGAAGGGATACATTTACCAAATTGGTCAATGGTTTTTGTAAAGAGCAAGTTCAATTATTGGAAAGTTTAGGCACCCTATTTCTTCAGCAATGGAGCCAATTAAGTTATTATATACAAGGTGGAGGACATTAAGATTAGTTAGCTTGCCAATTTCTAGTGGGATTTTGCCAGAAAATTGATTAAAGGACAAATCTTTAAAGGACAAATCGAGATATTCAAGTTTTGACAAGTAACTAATTTGAGGTGGAATAGTCCCAAAAAGAGTGTTCATATAAAGATCAATGTATGCAAGATTTGGAAAAGACAAAAAAGAAAATCCGTGAAGCATACCTTTTAAGCTATATTGGGTAAGGTTTATTTTTACAACACTTCCAGCAAGGTTGCATGAAATACCAAGCCAATTGCATGGATTCTGCCTAAGATTTAGATTGGAAGAAGAAACTGAAGTCCATGAAGATAAGTGAGATTGGGAGTCGTTTTGAAGGTTGTTTCTCCATGTAAGAAGAGTAGTAGCTTCTTTGGAAGAATTAGAAGAAAAAGCAAGCAGTTGATCCAGTGATGAAACCAACTGAGCAAATAGGAAAAGGTTGATGAGAAGGGAAAATTTAGTGACGGTTTCCAAAAACCATCACAGAAAATACTTTTTAGTGACAGTTTGGAGACTGTCACAATTTCCCAACCGTCACTAAAAGCCAAAGATGTTGTAGTGCCTCCAATACCAATTACCATTTCAACTTTTTGGATAATATTAAATTTTCCATAAATATTGTACAATTCACTTCTCACGTTTATATTTCTTAATTAAGACTTTCAAGTTCGAACAAAGAACTTGTGGGCACGTACAAGATTGCTTATAAATAAAGCCCTTAACTATCATACGCTCTACAAGTAAAAACAATGGGATCATTAGCCATTAAGAAAGTATTTTCCCTTCTCATCAACCTTTTCCTATTTGCTCAGTTGGTTTCATCACTGGATCAACTGCTTGCTTTTTCTTCTAATTCTTCCAAAGAAGCTACTACTCTTCTTACATGGAGAAACAACCTTCAAAACGACTCCCAATCTCACTTATCTTCATGGACTTCAGTTTCTTCTTCCAATCTAAATCTTAGGCAGAATCCATGCAATTGGCTTGGTATTTCATGCAACCTTGCTGGAAGTGTTGTAAAAATAAACCTTACCCAATATAGCTTAAAAGGTATGCTTCNTAGTTGGAAAATCTAACATTAAAGAAGTTTGAGAATTGAAATTAAAAAATAATAGATATATTAAATAATATTGTTCCTTACATATATTAAAAGCAAAATACAAAATATGATAGAATTTCATAAACAACACTCAGATGAATGTGTTGTTTACGAAAGTCGTACTCCATATCTCCTCAGTCAAGGATTTAACCTTGTCGTTGAAGATATCTACACGATTGGCTATCTCAGCAACATACTTATGTACATACACGATCTATTGATCGATATGTGTAGTTAGCTATGAGATCACCATATCCATCCAAGCAGGCTGCACATCTCCCACAGATGTACTTGTCAGCTACTGACTACTACTCCCCACACTAGGCCCAAGCTGCGTCGGAGGAATTAGATCCACTACACGGGTGCATGGCTGATGTTGAGGATGCCCCCTTGCTTGTCCAATCCTACTTCGATGGGTGGTCATGTCGAGGGGGCTCATCTACTCTGTGACCCGCTTACCCGATTGGACTGCCAAGCTTCGATCAAGTAATAGTTGGCTAATGATGACACCGTATGGAAGGTTATCCGTGGAGACGATACTCGCCTCATAACGGATCCTCTCAAAGATGCGCAATGGCAAATCGAGGGGATCTCCACGTGCCACTTGGATAAAAAGTTGTGCCCGAGTCTAACTAAATGTGGTCTTATGTGCCACAGGATCCACATTTGTTACAACAATAAGTTGCAACATGTGGAAGAAAGGCAGCAAATGCATTTGGTTGAAGGCGTTCTTCCTCTCGATCGACATGCGGTCTTCCCCAGTTAGGATTTAGAAATCCTCGTTTCTGCCATCATCCTGAGCCTCACAGTTAGTACCCTTGGCCTCTGACCGGTTTGCACCTCCAGTTGATGATGGCTCAACTGGGCCAGTAGAACTACCTTCACCTACCTCGAGTGTGCCGTGTGCAGATGTAGATGTGTGAACCACGACTGTGTCGCTAGTCTGAGAGTCAGCTGTAGTCAATATCTCAACTACTCGATGAATCCGAAGGTGGTCGGTGATGACATTTGTTGAAATCTTAAATGACACATCGCATACAGTCACGGTGTGAGAGGTTGCATCCTAAGGCATGGAGCACATCCCCATATAGAACTCCCGAACCATTCAGGGGTATACCTTCCCCCTCAATGTGCAGATATTTCCCCAGCCTCTATTGAGGAAGACATCTCTGAGGCTCATCTGCTCTGATCTAAGCTTGTCAAACTGATTAATCAAGACGTCTCGCTCTACCATAACAGTGTGAGCCCTGATCCGAGTAGTGTCCTCAGTGGCTACTTCCCTCCCTCGTTTCCTGGTATGCAAAGGATGAGCCATATCTTGAAAATATAAAATGCCAAAAAATTATTAGTATTAGAGTAGTATTAATTTTAAGCATTGAATTAACGTTCAAATATAATATGACATACATTCGGACGTATGTGTTTAACATTGAAACATATTTACTACTTGTTCGAATGTATAACATACACGTTCGAAAGTTAATTGCTTAACAACAAAATTTTTTTAAATGTGTACATTCAAACGTTATTCCTTGCACGTTCGAAAGTATAAGTTTGGAGGTTCAAACGTAAATATTTACATGTGAACGTAAAATATACACATCCGAACGTAGAAGGGGAAACGGTGAATAAAATTGGGAAGTACTATGTCTAAATGTTTATATTAAACGTTCGAACATAGCTACTAATAAAAGTTACGTTCGAATGTACTAAAATGTACAATGTGGAATAAAAACGGCTTTGCATTTGAAACGTCGGAACGTTACGACACAGAATGGTTGAGTCGACTCAACCATTCTTGAAAATCACTACATTTTGGTCTAAATGGCCGAATGCCACTGTAGAAATAAAGTATACACTTCAAGAAACGTTTCTACAGTGGGCATTTGGCTAATGGCAACCCGTGGTGGCTGGAAAATGGAGTTGAAACTCTGGCGACCTAAATTTCCTAAATATTCATTTTTTCATCTAAATATAAAAGAAAAACATATAAAATGATAAAATAAGGATGCCAATCTTTTTGTAACGGTTGTAGTGAAGTTTGATGGTGATGACGACTGTTTAACGACTACATTGATGGTGGAGAGAAACGGGAAACGTCGTAAAAATGATGTATCCCATTTCAGTTTTTGGCTTACGTAAACGATACGTCCGAACGTCAGTCTGGTTAACGTTTGGACGTTATTGTAAACATCCGAACATTCATGAACTTAACATTCAAACGTTAGATGAAATGTTTGAATGTGATAAATACTACGTTTGAACGTATTATTATATATTATATATCATATATCATATATAATTATTTTATATATATTTTACTATGTACGAACGTTTTTACGTGAGAAAATATAATCTATTATAATATTTAATATATTATAATATTATATATAGTTAATATATATAATATAAAATAATATATTTTATTGAATATATTATAATATATACTATATATATAGAATATAATTGCTTATATATATTATATATAAAACCATCTATATATATAGTATATTATATAAGTATATATAAGTATCTAGAATATTATATATATATAGTCTAATACTATATAGTATAAACATATACATTATATAATATTACTAGTAAAGAATATAATATATATAATATATATAGTGTAGTATGTATAGTATATTATACATTGTATATATATATATAGTATGTTATATAAGTATATATAAGTATATATACTGAAGTAACCATTTTTAGATGCCATAAATTATTTCCCTTATGTCATAAATTATTAATTTAAATCAATTTTTTTATAGAATATTTTTTTTATAAAAAATAATCAACTATTTTATAAGAATATACATATTTTCTTGCATATGGGAGGTAGCAAATTTATATATATTTATAACATATTGTATTAATATATTATGTTATATATTAATAACATATATATTAGTTAGAAGATATATAACTAATAATATGTATTATTATTAGTATATATATTATTATTAGTGTATTATTAATATATTAACAATATAATATTAGTTATAAAATACTAAACAGTCGAACGTTTCTATTTAACATTCAAACGTGAATAAACGTTCCTATTCAATGTTCGAACGTTTAAAAAATGCAGGAAAATTTCTGCTTATTTCCTCAGCTCTTATTATAAATGTTCAAACGTAATAATTTAACGTTCAAACATTAGAAATATGCAGGAAATCTCCCACTCATTTTCTTAGGTGCAATTATAAACGTTCGAACGTTAGAACATTTACGTTTGAATGTTACATCAGTCTAGATGTTAACGTTCGTATGTATAACTTATACGTTCGAACGTTAGAACAAATGAAATGTTTTAGAATCAAATAACGCACAGAATGAAAAGCTGCCTCATTTCATCCCATGCATGAAACAGAGCTGAAAGAGTGAGAGAACTTGAGAGAGAGAGAGAGAGAGAGAGAGAGAGAGCTTGAGTGAGAGAGAAATTCTTGTGTAGGAGGGTTAGAGTGAGAGAGCTTGAGTGAGAGGGAGAGAGTTAGAAAATAATTGCTAATTCACAATAATTGGTTTGTTATTGAAGATGGGTAAGGTGAGATTACTTTGATTTAGAAATTTTGTGTGTAATTTGTTAATAAATTTATTCTAAGTGAACTAATTATGTTTGAATATTTTTTGAAGGATTATTTGGTGGAGCATGTAATCAATTATTTGATTTGATACTTATTTTTGTTGGGCTCAGTATATTTCTAAATTTTGTTGTGAATTTATTGTGAATTTGTTTGTGAATATGCCAATATATGCATATATTGTGATTATTGTTTGTTTTATTGAATATGTTGGGAATATGTTTATATATTATGATTATTATTTGTTTTATTGAATAAGTTGGAAATATGTCATTATATGCATATATTGTGATTATTGTTTGTTTTATTGAATATATTGGGAATATGTTTATATATTGTGATTATTGTTTGTGAATGTTTATTGAATATGTGGGAAATATGTTTAGAGATTTTGAATTTGTGTGTGAATATATTCATTAAGTATGTTGTGAATATGTGAATTTGTTGTGATTATTGTGTGTGAATATTTATTAAATATGTTGTGAATATGTTTATAGATTGTGAATTTGTGTGTGAATATATTCATTAAGTATGTTGTGAATATGTGAAATTGTTGTGATTATTGTTAACATTTAATATACATTTAATATGGGAATAAATATTTAATATGTAATAAGTATATATAATTTATTCATACTAGTTTAATTAGAATATGATTATTATGCAACTTATAAGTAAATAACTTAACTATATATAAAGTATAATATACATATAATAACTGTTGCGCCAAAACTTTGACTCAAATTAATGAACCAAAAATTTAGTGTAGTTTTACCTGCAAGTATACAGGTGTTGTAGTACCTTACAGGGTCGAATCCACAGGGATTGACTTATGTGAAAAATAAACTCAAACAACTGAAAAGAAAATAATAAAAGAGGTGTGCGATTGAATATAAAATGAGGTTACTGAGATGATGATTTTTTTGACGTAACCAAATAAAACTAAAATGATAAAATGTATTGATATGGAAAAAGACTAAGGTTTCGAGGATCCGTTTAATAATTTAAAATATTATTTCCGATCCAATTACTTCAATTAAACTAGAATAATGATTCCGTTTAATTGAAAGATTTAGCATTTAAGATCAAGGAAAAAAATAATTTCTAATGATTGAGCATGAACGATCGATGATTAAAACATTTACAAATCTATTTGACTATCACAGGGATTCCTCAAGCATTCACTGTATTCGGAAATCACAATGAATCAAGATAAATATATAAATAATCAAAATATCCAATAATAAAATCTTTCAATCAATCAAACTCGGAAAATAAATTTGACGTCGATCCGAAAGCAATTTTCAAATCATTAAACTTTACCTCTAACTTTAGTATGAAAATTTAGCCAATCATATTCATCACAAGTGCTATAGAAATTAAATAAACATCCTTCATAAACAAACCAAGATAAAACACATAAGTTAACACTAAAAAAATAAAACTAGCCGAAGTGCAATAGTCTGGAACCACTAAGAGCTAAGAACGAACTAAACAAAATGCTAAAATGAAAAATAAAATCTGAAACCGAGTCCAATGAAAACCAAAAAGAACGAAAATGACTCCACCAACCGAACGTCTAAACATGAAACTTAAAAAAGGTCTCCTTCCCAAATAAAAGTAAACTACCGAAAAATTAAAAGCAAGCCGTCCACAGCAGATAAAACTGCAAAAAATAAATCCAAATGCCCCACAAGCAGAGTCTATCTCTCCAGCAACGAAAGCATAAAAGAAAGCATGAAAAAATAAAAATAAAAAGAACCAGCCGAAAGAGAGGGAGTTCGACTGCACTCTAACGTCAACGACCAGAAGAAAACAACCCAGCCTTCCCTTTCCTCCTCAATTTCGTTTCTGTCCTTGAAAGCCTAGAGAAAACACTCCTCTTCTTCTGCTCTTCCAGCCCAGTCCGAAACCACCGAAAGTCTCTGTTTTTCCTCCAAAAAACAGAGCAAACATAAACTCACTTCAAGTCTCACACCATCCGTCCGTTCCAAGCTCACTCCGTAAAACCACCCTCTCCTTTTAACTCTCCTTCTTTAACGTAAACTCTCTCCTAACGTCCAGGCCACCCTCATGTAAAACTCATTTCCTCTTCTCTTCTATATATTTTTTTTCCCATAAATCCTCCTTCACGAACGTCCAGCTTTTTTTTTTTTGACGTTTTCGTCCCTCTCCGAACGTCCTCCTTTCCTGGCTTTCCGTTTTTACTCCGCTCTCTGTAAACTGCCCCTCTATATATATTTTTTTTCTTCCGTCAATCTTCCTCCCCCGACCGAAAGCTTCCTTCCATGACTTTTACTTTGACTTTTACTTTGCACGTGCTTTTGGTCCAAAGTTACAATCGGATTTATTTAAGTTGAAAATAAGAAAATAAAAATCATAGTTATAAAATTAATCATAAACATGATATTAATCAATTAAAAATCACTATCGAATTTATGCTTATTAACTATTTTTCCATCTAAATCAATAATAATATCACGAAACAATTGAAATACATTAGTTTTAAATAGTTAAAATATGTAATTTTTCAGTTCAAACAATAACTATGTTTGGTGGGAACACATTAAATATTCCTACCCTGGTGCCCTTCCAAATCATTATATTATTAAATATATATATATATAAATTAAAAAAGTAAAATACTCTTCAAAAAAGAGGTATTGAACCCGGCCACCAAATCAGTTGAGAGTTGGAAGGAATAAATTCCTCTTTATTTAATATAAAATAGAGATTAAATAACAATTGATCAAATAAATGTTTAATTAGAAATTCTTATTTATTTATTGTCTATATAAATAAATAACTCACTTAATTAAGTATATAGATATTAGTAAACATTTTAGACATAATAACTAATTATAACTAATATGTACTTCTACTAAGTTATAATATAAACAATAAGAAATAAATAAGTACCAATTATAATATAANTTAACATATATATAATTACAATTAATAATAACAGTTATATATAATAACAATTATATAATAACAATTAACATATATATAATCTCAAATGGATAATAACAATTAAAATTAAAATTTAGGAATTTCCAATTAAAATACTTTGTTGCCTATTGAAGAATTTGAAGCTTCTTTTCCATAAGTAATCATTTTTATTTTTTCTATAAATTAACAATATCAAATAAATAGTAGTGTTATATTGTTAAACTAGAGAGAGATAGATAGAAGAATATGCTCACAAGCTTCCTATTTTGGAGAGAACGATTGAGAATTATCTTAAAGAAATGTCTATCAAATTGCTTGATTGTCAAAGTCTCTCTAGCCTTGAGAGTTGTCAATGCCGGATAGTGTACATTTAGGTGTACACTAATTCCTGAATTGTCTAGTGTGGACAGTGTGTGATTATATTATCTGTATTGTACATTCTTGTTACTCCTACTGAACACATTTAGTATGAAGTTTTGGTGTCTTCCTCTACTGTTCTTTGGGTATACTATTAGTAGGGTCACAATCCCTCTATGTGAACATGTATACTTAGAGAACCATAGGGAGGTACTACCGAAATTTCAACTGACGTGGAAAGTAGTAGAGTCATGAAATATGTGCAATATGGATAATATAATCTTGAATGGGATAGGACTAACTACCTTATCAAAAGAGCAGTTCGAGTTGGAGCATGACATGCATGTGAATTTTCTCTGCACGAGTTACTAATAGATAGATTATTTAGAAATTGACAAAAGTTGAATGCGTCTAGGTGATAGACTTGGAAATGATTACATACCCTATGCGCGTGGAATAAGTCTGACTTCTATAGGCTCCACTCCGACTCCGACTCCGACTTGTCGGAGCAAAGTTGGAGTTAAGCTTTTTTATTGGACTTTTTTCCTTAATCCATTTGATATTTTAATTTTACAATTTTGGACTCTAATCAGATTTGGGCTTCCATATCAATATTTTTTTTAAATATAATTTCTAATTTCTAATTTATTTAACTAAATTTGTAAAAAGAAATTATTCACATAAGGATCCTTCATCCTTAGATCCTTAGAACTTGATACACACTTGATATCCATCATCATCTATCCTCCCAAATTATCTAACCAACTCATGGCTCATCATCCATCAAGTTCTAATTCCATCAACAAGTTACAACTTACAACAAAATAACCAATACAAATTACAACGAATTTCATTCCAACTTGTGCTTGAGGAAAAAAATAAAATAAAATTAGTATTACATGTTATAAGTTATTATAGAATCATAGATTGATTACTATAGTCTATACATTACTACTACATGGTATATTAGGTACATTAGTGTTACATGTTATTATAGTAAAAGTGTATTATGTTAGGTACATTTGTTCATACTAGTATTTAACTCACTATATAAGTTATAGTTATATAAAATATATATGACTAATGTATAAAAATATAGATATTTTTATAATAATAATTAACTCATGCTAGTATATATATTTTTGAGTTTAACTAACTATATAAGATATAGTTATATAAAATCTACATAATCAATACTTTAGTTATTATACATTAGTATTATATGTTATTATAAATTTATTGTTTATATATTAGTGTTTATTCATTGGTGTTACATGTTATTATGCATTTTAGTATTTATACATTATTATATTTATATGATTAATATATAGAAAGATACATATATTTTTATTAAATATGTATAATATCTGAAGGAAGTTGAAGCAGAGTCGGAGTCGGAGTCGGTTCACCTCCACCTCTGACTCTGACTTTCCTTGGGAAAAAAAACTCCAACTTGTTGGAGTCGGAGCAGAGTCTGGGTCGGAGCTGGATTTTCAGAGTTATGCTCAGCCTAGGGGTGTAACCGGTCCGGTTCGGTCTGGTTTTGAACAAAATCTAGGACCAAACCGGTAGGCATCGGTTTTACATTTTTCAAAATTGATTACGCACTGGTTACTCTCCTAAACCGGTACTTCGGTTTTACCGGTTTCCGATCCGGTTTTTCGGTTTTAATAAAATACATATTTATCATTTAAAAAAATTTATAAAAATAAAAAATAAAAAAACTGCTATGTCAAAAAATTCTGCTATAAAAAAAACTGCTATGTAAAAAATAAATCTGCTATGTAAAAAAATTATGCTATTAGTATAGCTTTATATAAATTATATGTTAATATATATAATTTATATTTATTTATTAATGTTTTATGTACTTATCAGAAAAAATATAAAGAGTTTTAAGTATATAAGGCCATTAAAATTTAGTAACAATATTTGAGTGATTTTATTTTATTTTTTGTTATTACTTCTTATGAATCTATGATAAAATGTTATTAATAAATAATATATTTAAAGCATATAATTAATTAAATTTTCATGTTTAAGATTAAACTTTTATTTTATAAATTATAATAACATTATGTTATATATAATTATAATTTATATTATTATATCTTATATATAAAAATTATATATAATATAAAATATATAATATATAACATTAAATAAATAAATAAATAAATATATAGTAAATAGTACAGGTCCGGTTTAGTCTAAAAATGACCAGAATTGAAACCGGACCGGTTTCGACCGGCTTTCCATTTTATGAAACTGGTTCCGGACCGGACCGGTCCAAAACGACACAACCGGTCCTAGGGGTATAACTGGTCCGGTTTGGGACAAAATTTAGGACCGAACCGGTATGTACCGGTTTTGCATTTTTCAAAACCGATCTCGCACCGGTTATCCTCGTAAACCGATACTCCGGTTTTACCGATTTCCAGTCCGGTTCGGTCTGGTTTTACCGTTTTTAATGTACTATATTATATATAATATAGTATATTATAGTATATAATACTATATTGATAATATATTATAGTATATTATAATATATATTATAATTGTATTATAGACTATAATGATATATTATAGTATATTATAATATATAGTGATATATTATTAGTATAATTATTAATATGCACTATATAATATTAATATAACTATTAATACAATAAGCAAAATGATATAAGATTTTAAAATGTAATGCTATATTAATTAGTAATTTATCATATAATACAAAACTATTTTATATATAGTTATATATTATATATAAATATTATATACAATATAAACAATTAATATATATATAAATCGGTCCGGTCCGGTCCGGTTTTAGAAAAAGAAAAATTGAAACCGGACCGATTTTGACCGGTTTTAAGAAAACTAAAACCGATACTAGACCGAACCAACCTTGGGACCGGACCGATGCCACCGGTTTGGTCCGGTCCGGTCCGGTTTACCGGTTTATCGATTTTTTTTTACACCCCTAACCGGTCCGGTGCCGGCCGGTTTTCCAGTTTGCTGGTTAAAATTTACAATCTAATTCAGCCATAGTTTTCGGTGTATGAAACAATTAAAAACAGAGATGTGTAGTGCAGAGGCTTCATGAAGAAAAATAAAAATAATCGAGAGAGAGAGAGAGAGAGAGAGAGAGTTGTTGGGAGTGTCTTTGAGGGTAGGTGAGAGATTTGGTGCGGACAATTGATATGCTGTCGGGCGGAAATGGAGAAGAAAATTCCTTGATGCTACGGCGGAAATAAAGGGTTCAAAGAAATAAAAGGATACATGTGGGTCGGCGGTCACTGAGAGAATATATAAGGGATCTAAAGAAAAATAACCACGTGGTTTAACGTTTACGGGGCAAGGAAGACTGAAATTTTTTTTCACGTAAGACACGGCGTAAAGAAAAAGGATCCGAAAATAGGTCACGGGTGTTAATTATAACAATATTTATGGAGGATTTAATATTATCAAAAACATTTAAATGGAAAGATAAATATTATACGACTCTGGCCATATTTATCTTTCTCCTATTTTAAGTTAAGATGTAAATAGTAATAAAATAGTTTGAGTTTAAGGTGTTTTTATTGAGTTTTAGGAAATGAAAGAGAAAATGTAAAATAAAAATATTATAAAGTTAAAATATTGTTAGAATATAATTTTTTAATATAATTTTTTTTTTTTTTTTAGAATTTGAAAAAGTTTAACTATATTTTGTGTTTTGTTTGGAAGTTTGAAAATTTTTTAATAATTAGATAAAAAGGATGAATAGTTAAAATTGAAAGTATTTGTGTTTGAGTGATATTTGAAAAAAAAAAATTATGTGAAATTTTGAGATGACATGTATTCCCGAATGAGGCCTAAGTTTTGTATTTTGCTAAATAATTTATAACACAATAATATCATATATTTAAAAGTTTTACGTAGCGCAATTGCATAGTACATAACTAGCTATCCACTGAATGTTGACTTTTTTGATAAATATGTTTCACCCAAAAATTACAAAATTTGAAAAAGAAATAATCTTGTGATGACCCGCTTTTATGTGTATTTTCACTACGTACGATACGGGGAATTCGAGGCGCCCGGATGGTGACATCACGGGTCACCACCCTACGAAGAGTGCCAAGTGTGTGCAAGCGACAAATGTGCACAAGAAGATACGCAGCGGATAGCAAAGTCAAATACTAAGTACCAGAATTTTTTCTTAAATAAAATACAAACGGTTCAAAGGCACATAATAAAATATTACATGATATAAATATTGTTTTAAAACTAAGTACAAAGCATAACTTCAAATCAGAACTCCGGCGGAGCCGCATCCTCGGGCTCAGCCTCCTCCTCCTCCTCGAACGCTGCATCAAAATCTACGGTACCAAAAATGGTGCCGCAGGTAAGTAAAACCCAAACACCACTAGATAAAAGCATATTAAACTCAAACAACAAGTATGAATGAATGTCAATGCTCCAAAACTCATAAATCATATTTTCCACGCACGCCAAAAACCCAACTGGCTTAAAAACATAACCTTTAAAACCAAGCCTCGCCATTATCCCAGATAATGGCCCAAACCACCATTTTCCCCGAAAATGGATCACAAGACCATCGCCATTTTCCCAGAAAATGGCCCATATCCGAAAACCATGAAAACCAACCAATTATGCATGCACCATGATCTCCCCTAGGGATCATCCGCACACTCTGGCTCTGTGCCACACCGCAGGTAACGTCTACGCGTGTGACACCTACACGAGTGATGCCCAGACTCGCGCCTCCAACTCGCGCGTACCTGGCCAGGCCATCCTCTAGTCCCCGCCACTAAAAGGACCACGGAGTCGACACGACAGCGTTACCGTATCGTGCGATCCGGTCGTCGCCCGGCGACAACCCAGGGGATGTCACTCAGTATTATCCACTCCCGAGTGACCAGAGGAGCTCCACCGAGATAATAACCCATCCCGGCTTGGGCTCGTGATACGCACACTCCCAAAAACCATTTACGCCAATAAAACATGATTTTATCCAATAAAATAAAATACAAGTGCATGCATCATGTAAATGCCAATTTCAATGCTCGACAAATAAATTCAACCATAGCACAACAAATCAAGCAACTCCGTCCTCCATCCACCGACCCCCGAACTCCTCGGACTCAGTCCGGAATCAGCGAACCAACCAAATAATTTATTGAAAGAGTAAAATACATTTAAATCTAAAAGTAGCGTTTGGAAAATACTTACAGCGCTATATAGGATTTTTAGAAGGTTCGGCGCGAAGCGAACGGCGATGCGAAAGCAACGTAACAGTGCAAATGCACTGTTCCCGTGGGTCGCAAAATACCCACTTTTGACCGGGGACAAACCAAGACACCAAATTGATAGGGAATGGTCTAGAGATGTTTATGAAGCTAGTGGAAGTGAGTTTTGGCCGTGGGTGGCGGCGAAAACGCCGGTAGGGGCGGAAAAAGGGCAAATCGGAGTTGAGCTCGTGGGAGCCGCTCCGGTGACCGTTTGAGGCCGGGGATGGGTGGGTTAGGTCGGCAAGGAGTAGGGGAAGAAGTGGTGAAGAGGTGGTGGCCGGAGGTGGAGCGACGGCGGCGGATCGGCCCAAACCGTGCGGCTTTTTGGGCTTTTCCGGCCAAACGGCCGGCCGGTTGGGGCTGGGAGTTGGAGGGGATGATCACCGGCCGGAGGGGAGTCGACCGGCAGGGGTGGCGTCGGGCACGACGCCGGCGAACGGCGGGCCTGGGTGGGGCTTGGTTCCGGCGTGGGTGAGGAGAGAGAGAGAAAGAGAGGGACGCGGGGAGAGAGAGAGCCGAACGGGAGAGGAGAGGAAAAAAAGAAAAAAGAAAAAGAAAAAAGAGAAAAAGAAAAAGAAGAGGAAAAGAAAAGATGAAGGAAATTAATGAGGTCCAGTCCTCACGTCGGAAGTCCAAAAACTGATCAGCCGAAAACGGTAAAAACATAAAACGATTAAAATAAATTAACACTACATCAAATAAATAAATAAACACCAATAAAATATTTTAAACACATCAATAAGCTAAAATAAAATAAATAACTAGTAAAAACCAATTATTTAAATTTTTAAAACCAAAAACAAGCCAAAATAAATTAAATCACAATTTAAATTCAACAGCCAATAAAATCCATTTAAAACTCGATAATTTAAAATAAAAGCACTATAAAATATTTAATTAAATTAAAATATTCTTTC